>CAJQZM010041292.1:696224-707909 GCA_907164665.1 Colias nastes | reverse complement strand
AAGGTCACCGTCACGATCGGCGGCCAGACTTATACCACCGTGCTGGACGCGGCGGGTAACTGGAGCGTGGGTGTCCCGGCAAATGTGATTTCAGGCCTCAGCGACGGAACCGTGACCGTCTCTGTGTCAGTCACCGACGCGGCGGGCAACACCGGCAGCGGCACGCATAATGTGACCGTCGATACCGGTCTGCCATCGGTCAGCTTCAACGCCATCAGCGATGATAATGTGCTGAACGCGGTAGAGAAGGGTCAGGATCTGCGCGTCAGCGGCACCAGCGCCAACCTGGGAGAAGGCACCGTGGTGGCCGTGACCCTCAACGGCAAAAACTACACGGCCACGACGGCGGCAGACGGCACCTGGAGCCTGACCATTCCGGCAGCGGATCTGACCGGTCTCGGTCAGGCCAGTTACACCCTGAACGCGACGGCCACCAACGGCGTGGGCAACAGCGTGAGCAACACCGCGAACCTGCTGGTAGATACCGCGCTGCCAACCGTCACCATCAACACCATTGCGGGCGATAACGTCATCAACGCGGCGGAAGTGGCCGCGGGTCAGACCCTCAGCGGCAAGGTAGCGAACGCGGAGGCGGGCAATACCGTCACCGTGACCATTGGCGGCAACACGTACACCGCGACAGTGCAGAGCGATCTGACCTGGTCCGTGAACGTGCCGGAATCCGTCCTGACGGCGCTGGGCAACGGCGACCTGACGGTGTCTGCGACTGTGACCAACGGCCACGGCAACATGGGAACGGGCGAGCGCGATGTCACCATCGACGCCAGCCTGCCGGGGCTGCGCGTGAATACCGTGGCGGGCGATGACGTGATCAACAGCATTGAGCATGGTCAAAACCTGATCGTCTCCGGCACCAGTGACGGGCTGGCGGCAGGCACAACGCTCACCGTGACCGTGAATGGCAAGACCTATGCCGCGTCGGTACTGGCAGACGGCTCCTGGACCGCGGCGATCCCGGCGGCAGACGTGGGCGCTCTGGCCGCAGGCACGATGACCGTCACCGTAGCGGGCCAGAGCACGGCGGGCAACCCGGTCTCCATCAGCCATGACGTGACCGTCGATCTGGCGGCGGTGGCTATCAGCATTGATGCGATTGCCACCGACGACGTGATTAACGCGGCGGAGAAAGGCGTGGATCTGGTGCTCTCCGGCAGCACCTCGAACGTTGAGGAAAACCAGACCGTTACCGTTACCTTCGGCGGCAAGACGTACACCGCGAAGGTGGATGCTGACGGTAACTGGACGGCCACCGTGCCTTCCGCCGATCTCGCGGGCCTGAAGGACGGTGACGCCAGCGTGCAGGTGAGCGTCACCAACGCGCACGGCAACAGCGCCTCGGCGGGCCGCGAATACAGCGTGGACGCGACTGCGCCAACCGTGACCATTGATACGGTAGCCGGCGACAACGTGATCAACGGCAGCGAAGCGGCTGCGGGCGTGGCCATTTCCGGCACCACCACGGCTGAAGTCGGTCAGACGGTCACCGTGACGCTGGGCGGAAACAGCTACACCGCACAGGTTCAGCAGGGCGGCGTCTGGAGCGTGAACGTGCCGGGCACAGACCTTTCCGCACTGGCGGATAACGGTTACACCGTGCAGGCCAGCGTGAGTGACGCCGCGGGTAATCCGGGCAGCGCGGGGAAAGCGATTACGCTTGATACCACGCCGCCGACCGTCAGCTTTAACGTTGTGGCGGGCGATGACGTCATCAACAGCGTGGAGCACGGGCAGGCGCAGATCGTCAGCGGCACCGCAACCGGCGCCAGCGTCGGCGATAAGGTGGTCATCACCATCGGTTCGAACCAGTACACCACCACCGTTGACGCCAGCGGCAAATGGAGCGTGGGTGTTCCGGCCAGCGTGATTTCCGCGCTGACCGACGGCACCGTAACCCTTAGCGCGACTATCACCGACAGTGCGGGTAACAGCAGCACCCAGACCCACGACGTGGTGGTAAATACCGCATCGGTCGCGCTGACCGTCAACACCCTCAGCGGTGATGACGTGATCAATGCAGCAGAAGCGGGCGCGTCGCTGGTCATCAACGGCTCCAGCGCGCAGTTCGCCAGCGGTACGCAGGTCACTATCAACCTGAATGGTAAGAGCTATACGGCCACTATCCAGAGCGATGGCTCCTGGACAACCACTGTACCGGCCGCCGACGTGGGCACCCTGGCCGACGGCGCGAGCTACCAGGTTTCTGTTTCGGCGCAGGACAGCGCCGGGAACAGCGCCTCGGCGACGCACACCATCAGCGTGGACACCACCGCGCCGGTGATTAGCGTGAACACGTTGTCGGGCGACGATGTGCTGAATGCGGCGGAAGCGCAGCAGCCGCTGACCGTGCACGGATCTTCCAGCGCGGAGGCGGGTCAGACCGTTACCGTGACGCTGGGAGGAAAAACCTACACTGCGCTTGTCGGCAGCGACGGCACTTGGACGCTCGACGTGCCGGCAGCCGACCTGGCCGCCCTGAGCCAGGGCGCGCTGACGGTCACCGCTTCGGTCAACGATAAAGCCGGTAACAGCGGCCAGACGACGCATACCTTAACGGTCGATACCATCGCGCCAGCCGTCACCATTAGCACCGTGGCCGATGACGATATCGTCAACAACGCCGAGCAGCTGGCGGGGCAGACCATCAGCGGGACCACCACCGCGGAACAGGGCCAGACGGTGACCGTCTCCTTCAACGGCCACAGCTATCAGGCGACCGTGGCGGCGAACGGCTCCTGGTCGGTCTTCGTGCCGGGGCGTGATTTCCTTGGCCTGAGCGACGGGGATTACACCATTACGGCTACGGTGAGCGATAAGGCAGGTAACCCGGGCAGCGCAACGCACGACGTGACGCTTAACGGCGACGTGCCGACCATCGCCATTAACACCTTTGCGCAGGACGATATCGTAAATGCCGCCGAACATGGCACGCCACTGGTTATCAGCGGCACCACCGATGCGCCAGCGGGCCAGACGGTGACAATTACGCTTAACGGTAAAACCTACACGGCTACCGTTCAAAATGACGGCACCTGGAGCTATACGGTCGGCAGCGCAGACGTGACCGCGCTGGCGGACGGCGGTTCGTACGTGATAAACGCGCAGGTGAGCAACGCCATCGGCAACAGCGTCAGCGATAACCACACCGTAACCGTGGATCTCACCGCACCGTCGATGGGGATCAGCATTGATTCCCTGCAAAACGATACCGGCCTCAGCGCGAATGACTTCATCACCAACGACAGCCAGGTGGTGGTGAATGGTTCCCTGACCGCGCAGCTCGGCAATAACGAGAAGGCGCAGATCAGCCTTGACGGCGGCGTCACCTGGATCGACCTGACCGTCACCGGCACCACCTGGCGCTACACTGATGGCCGCACCCTGACGGACGGTACGTATCAGTACCAGGTGCGCGTGATTGATAACGCGGGCAACGTTGGGGCAACGGACAGCCAGGACGTGGTAATCGATCTGACGAAGCCTGCGGCGGCGACCATTACCGTGGATTCCGTCTCGCAGGATACCGGCCTGTCCGACAGCGACTTCATTACCAGCGACAACCAGATCAGCCTGAAAGGGACGCTCGGCGCGGCCCTGGGCAGCGGCGACCACGCCCAGATCAGCCTGGACGGTGGCGCGACCTGGACTGACGTGAGCGTTAGCGGCCTGAGCTGGACGTATATTGATGGCCGTACGCTGACCGACGGGGATTACAACTACCAGCTGCGCGTGATTGACGACGCGGGGAATATCAGCGCCACCACCAGCCAGGTGGTGACCATTGATACCGTCGCGCCGGACGCCAGCAAAACGATCGCTATCGACAGCATCAGCGACGATACCGGCCTGAGCAGCAGCGACTTTATCACTCGCGACACGTCCCTGACCCTGCACGGCTCACTCGGCGCGACGCTGGCCGACGGCGAATATGCCCAGATCAGCATCGACGGCGGCGTCACCTGGCAGAACGTGATCGTCACCGGCAACAGTTGGTACTACGTGGACGGCCGCACGCTGGGTAACCAGACCTATGACTACTACGTTCGCGTAGTGGATGCGGCGGGCAACGTGGGTGCCAGCGCTCATCAGCAGGTGACGGTCGATACGGTCGCGCCGGATGCGGCGATTACGGTGACCGTGGATAACATCACCGTCGATACCGGTTTCGATAACAATGACTTCCTGACCAGTTCGACCTCGTACACGCTCAACGGGACGCTCGGGGCCGAACTCGGGGCGGGTGAGTATGTGCAGGTGAGCATGGATGGCGGCACCACCTGGGTTTACGCCACGGTAAGCGGTACCCAGTGGCGCTATACCGACGCGCGCATCCTGGCCGACGGCGACTACCGCTATCAGGTGCGGGTTGTCGATCAGGCGGGCAACGTCGGGGCCACCACCACGCAGGACGTGACGGTGGATACCCAGGCGCCGCAGTACGGCATCACCATTGACAGCATCAGCGAAGATACCGGGCAGTCCGGAAGTGATTTCATCACCATGGACACCTCGCTGACGATCAACGGTTCGTTGGGCAGCGCGCTGGCCAGCGACGAGCGCGTACAGATTAGCCTCGACGGCGGCAATACCTGGATTGACGCTACCGTCACTAACCAGCGCTGGAGCTATACGGACACCCGCGATCTGACGGACGGGGATTACAACTACCAGGTGCGGATCATCGACCAGGCGGGCAACGTCGGCTCAACCTCTTCGCAGGTGGTAACGGTTGATACCACGCCGCCTGATACGGTGGGAACGGTGGTCAGCTATACCGACGGGGAAGGCGAACGTCAGGGCAGCTTCGGCGCTTCGGTGGCAACAGATGACAACTCTCCAGTGATTAACGGGACGCTTAACCGTGCGCCGGACAGTGGCGAGATCGTGCAACTGTATCGTGACGGTGTGCTGCTGGGACAGGTGACGATGAACGGCGCCGCCAGCTGGTATTTCCAGGACAGTGGTCTGAATGACGGTAATCACGTCTATATGCTGCGTGTGACCGATCTGGCAGGTAACTTCACCGACTCAGATGATTTCGTGCTGAAAGTGGATACGAGCATCCCGACCACCACCGTGACCATTAACCCTCAGACGACGACAGATAGCACCCCGATTCTGAGTGGACTTGTATCGGCGGGACTGACCAACGGCGAGTACGTGGTTATCACCGTGAACGATAAAACCTACACCTCAGAGACTGGCGGTGCGGTCGTGGTCGATCCGGATAACAACACATGGTATTTGCAGCTCCCTGACGGCGATGCGCTGAGCGTGAAGAATTATGATGTTACGGCACAGGTGAAAAGCAGCGCCGGCAACGGCAATACCGCTGGGTTGACTACCGGTAGCCTGATTGTAGGGAGTGAAGAATCATTGACGCCGGCCTGGTCATTTACCGCCGCGAACTACTCCTATTCTGCCAGCTATATGCTGGATTCGGATGGGCTGTGGACGATTATGGCCAACCAGCAATTCGCATCCGCCAATACCAGTAGCCGTAACGCTTACACCGTTTCAGGCAATTTCTCAATGACGGGGAGTTACACAACCGGTACTTACGCGGATATCAACCGCGACGGGCTGGCTGACGTGCTGGCGGAAGGGACAAGTTACTCGTACATGGTGCAGCTGATTAACAATGGAGACGGTACATACACCTCCAGTACGCTGACCAATATGGGGGCTGCGGTGTGGTATGGCGCGGTGGTCGCCATTGACATCAAGGGCGATGGTTACACTGACTTTGTCATCGGCGATGCTGGCGGGCCTGATTCCAGCACCGTCATGCTCAATAACAACGGCACGCTGACGGGCAGTTCGAAGTCCGGTACGTACTCCAGTTTCGTATCGGGATCAACGGTAGGTAACTACAACAGTCTGATTGAAACGTCCGGTGTGGATTTGAACAACGACGGGAAAGTGGATATTGCCCAGCATACGACCAACGGGGGCAACAACTATGCCCTGTCGACCATGTTTAACCAGGGCAATGGCTCATTTACGTGGGGGCAAAACTTCACCAATACCATGTACAGCGGCTATGGTTCCGCCGCAGCGTCCAATGCCGTGAGTATGACCTGGGCCGACTTTAACGGTGATGGCTACATGGACCTGTATATGAGCATGTCCCGTACCTCCAGCGGAACCAGCCAGGGCGGGGTGTTAATGCTGAACGACGGTAGCGGCAACCTTCTGGCCGGAACCGCGGTTGGAACGGCGACCACGGATAAGTTTGTGGGTAACGTCAGCGTGGCGGTGGACTGGAACCTCGACGGTCACATGGACATCATCAAGCTGGCGAATAGCGGGCAGTCTTATCTTTACACCAATGATGGACTGGCAGGTACTGCAAGCTTTACTGCTTCGAAATTCAGTACCGCTACGTCAACTCAGGTATCCGGCGCGGCTCTGCTTGATTACGACTGGGATGGCGCACAGGATCTGCTCATTTTCCGTCAAAACGGTACGGTTTTACTGGAGCGGAATACCAATACGGTCGCACCAGGTACGGCCTTGCATCTGAAGATTGTCGACAGCGAAGGGATTAACGCCTTCTTTGGCAACACTGTCCAGCTGTACAACGCGGCAGGCCAGCTGGTCGCCAGTGAAATCATCAATGCCCAGTCCGGGATTGGCATTAACGATTCCTCGTCGCTCATCAGTTTTTACGGCCTGGATCCCAGCGAGACGTATCACGCGGTGCTGGTTCGTGCCGTTAACGGTGTTTCGAGTAACGTAACCTGGGACGGGCTGACGGCAGGAGACGGTAAAGAAAGTTACGCCCTGACGGCTGAAGCTGCTACGGGCGGTCACCAGGGCACCCTGACAGGTACCGGCTACAACGATACCTTTATCGCTGAAGCAGGGACGTATACCTACAACGGTTCCGGTGGCTGGACGATGACCTCTGAACACGACACGTGGAGCAGTACGGGCGGCATGGATGTCGTGGATTATCGCAACGCCACTTCCGGCGTCACCGTCGATTTAGGACGCTCTACGGCGCAGAGTACCGGATTCGATACCGCGACACTGGTGAATATTGAAGGCATCAACGGCTCCGACTATGACGACGTGATCACCGGCAACAGCGGTGATAACCAGTTCGAAGGCCGGGGCGGGAACGACACCTTCAACATCGGCAGCGGCGGTCACGATACGTTGCTCTATAAGCTGATCAACGCGTCTGACGCGACGGGCGGCAACGGCAGCGATGTGGTGAACGGCTTTACCGTCGGCACCTGGGAAGGGACGGCGGATACGGACCGTATCGACCTGCGCGACCTGCTTTCTGACAGCGGTTATACCGGCACCGGCTCGGCGAGCTACGTCAACGGCGTGGCGACGCTGGACAGCAGCGCGGGCAACATCGCCGACTACATCCGCGTGGTGCAGAACGGCAGCAACACCGAGATCCAGGTTGACCTGGACGGCACCGGCGGTCAGTTCTCGCCCACCACGCTGGTGACGCTGAACGGGGTGCAGACAGATCTGGCGACGCTGCTGGCGAACCACCAGCTGTTAATTGCGTAAAACACTGCCGCGGGGAGCGATCCTCGCGGCTTTTTGCGTTTCTTTACACGAATAGCCATAACCCTATATTTCACAAGATTATTTTGCGGGCTCGTTTAGACAGTGTTCGATTTCTAATCATCCCGGAAAGGTATCATTTCAGTGCGAAATCATCGCCCTGAACAGGACGTAGCATTATGAAGACACATCCACAGTACGAACCCTGGTTGCAGGGCATGCTCATCATCGCGAAATATTATCGGCTGGATTTTTCGGCGGAGCATGTTCGGGTCACGATTAACCATGAAAGCCAGTCGCCACGCCAGCTGGTGCTGGAGGAGATGGCGCGCCAGCTTGGGCTGGGGATGCGGTGGGTGGCGGCGGAAGCCCTATCGCTCGATCCCTGGCGTTTACCGCTGCTGGCGGAGTTTACCGGCGGGCAAATTGCGGTCATCAACCGTATGGACAACGATGGGAACGTCAGCGTGCAGTTTAGCGGCGACGGCGGCCTGGAGACAACGCTGACGCGGGACGAGCTCGGTTCGCGGTTAAAGGGGCTGATGGTGCTGCGTCCCCTGGAGTCCACGCCGGATGCGCGCGTGGATGATTACATCAAACCCTATGAGAAAAACTGGTTCTGGCAGCTGGCGCTGAAAGACTGGCGTCGTTACAGCGATATTATGCTGGTGGCGCTGGTCGCCAACGTGCTGGCGCTTTCCGGCATGGTCTTCTCCATGCAGGTCTACGACAGGGTGGTACCGTCGCAGTCAGAAGCCACGCTGTGGGTGCTGTTTGGCGGCGTGATGATTGCCATCGTGTTCGAATTCATCATGCGCATGCTGCGCGTGCACATTTCTGACGTGGTGGGGAAGCGCGCCGATCTGCGCATCTCTGAACGCGTCTTTGCCCACGCGCTGCGGATTAAAAACGGCGCACGCTCGAAATCAACCGGATCGTTTATCGCGCAGATCCGCGAGCTGGAGTCGGTGCGCGAGCTGATCACCTCGACGACCATTGCGGCCCTCTCCGATCTGCCGTTCTTCCTGCTGTTCGTCTTCATTCTGTGGATGATTGGTGGTCCGCTGGTGCTGGTGGTCCTGCTCGCCGTGCCGCTGTTGCTTATTCCTGGCCTGCTGGTGCAGCGCCCGCTGGGGAAACTCTCCAGCGAAGGGATGCGTGAATCGGCGATTCGCAACGCCACGCTGGTGGAAGCGGTGCAGGGGCTTGAGGACATCAAGCTGATGCGCGCTGAGCAGCGGTTCCAGAACCAGTGGAATAACACCAATGACGTTGCCGCCAGCGTCGGCATGAAGCAGCGCTGGCTGACGGGGCTGCTGCTAACCTGGACCCAGGAGGTGCAATCTATCGTCTACGCCGTGGTGCTGCTGGTGGGGTGTTACCTGGTCATCAGCGGTGACATGACCACCGGTGCGCTGGTGGGCACCTCGATTCTGGCGTCCCGGACCATTGCGCCGCTGTCGCAAATTTCTGGCGTGCTTTCCCGCTGGCAGTCAGCAAAGGTGGCCCGCAAGGGACTGGATGACCTGATGCAGCGCCCGATTGACGATCCCCAGCACGGAAAGAAGGTGCATAAAGCCCACCTGCGCGGTGATTATCTGCTGGACGACGTGGGGTTTTATTACGACGAAGAAGAGAAGCTCACCGTGCTGAATATCAGCAAACTACGCATTCGCGCCGGGGAGCGCGTGGCGGTGCTCGGGCGGAATGGTTCGGGGAAAAGCACCTTGCTGCACCTCCTCGCGGGAATGCAGGAGCCGCAGCAGGGCAGCATTTTGCTGGACGATATTGCTCTCAATCATCTTGACCCGGCCGACGTGCGCCGCGATATGCAGTTGCTCAGCCAGCAGGCACGGCTGTTCTTCGGCTCCGTACGCGACAACATCCTGATGGGTAATCCGCTGGCGACAGACGAGGAAATCCATCAGGCGCTGGTCAACAGCGGCGCGCTGGAGTATGTGCGCAAGCAGAAAATGGGGCTAAACACCATCATCAACGAGGGCGGAACGGGGCTTTCCGGCGGGCAACGTCAGGCGCTGCTGCTGGCGCGCGCGCTGATCACCTCGCCGAATATTCTGCTGCTGGATGAACCCACCGCCTGGCTGGATGAGGTCAGCGAGAAGCAGTTTATCCAGCATCTGCACCAGTGGCTCGGTAAGCGCCGGACGCTGGTGGTGGCGACGCATCGCCTGCCGATTCTGGACCTGGTTGACCGCATCATCGTCCTGGAAAACGGCAAAGTGGTGATGGATGGCCCTCGTGATGCCATTTTACGCCAGCACGGAATGGCCCCGCAGCAGGCGCCGCAGCGTACGGTTAAACTGAAAACGGAGGGCGTGGCATGAATGATTTCTCCCGCTTTAATAGCCGACTGAAGGAGCCCCGCCTGCCGCGTTCGTCGCTGGTGGCATGGTCGCTGTTTGCCCTGCTGGTGGTGTTTATTACCTGGGCCAGCCTGTTCCAGCTGGATGAGGTCACGACGGGCAGTGGCAAGGTGATCCCGTCCTCCCACGAGCAGGTGATCCAGTCCCTGGAAGGGGGGATTATTCACAGTCTGATGGTGCGCGAAGGCGACATCGTCGAGCGTGGTCAACAGCTTGCCCAACTGGACCGGACGAAAACCGAGTCCAGCGTGCTGGAGAGCGAGTCTCGATTAAACGCTGCAATGGCGACGGCCGCGCGTCTGAATGCTGAGGTGAACGACACCGGGCTGACATTCCCGGCAGAGCTGGATGACGACGTTGAGCTGGTCAAACAGGAAACGGCGCTTTATCAGTCACGTCGCGAAAGCCTTGAAAAAGGGCTGGCGGGTTTACGCCAGGGAGCGGATCTCGTGCAGCGTGAACTGGCATTAACGCGCCCGCTGGTGACGCAGGGGGCGGCCAGTAAGGTCGAAGTCTTACGCCTTGAACGCCAAAAAAATGAGCTGGAGAGCAAAATCACCGAGATGAAAAACCAGTACTACGTTCGCGCCCGCGAAGAACTGGCGAAAGCGAACGCAGAAATAGAGGCGCAGCGTTCGGTCATGAAAGGACGCGAAGATTCACTCACCCGCTTAACGTTTAATGCGCCGGTGCGTGGCATCGTGAAGGATATTGACGTGACGACGGTGGGCGGGGTGATCCCGCCGAACGGCAAACTGATGAGCCTGGTACCGCTTGATGACCAGATGGTGATAGAAGCGAAAATCTCGCCGCGCGATGTCGCGTTTATCCATCCCGGGCAAAAAGCGCTGGTGAAAATCACCGCCTATGATTACTCGATCTACGGCGGGCTGGAAGGGGAGGTGACGATGATTTCCCCGGATACCCTTCAGGACGAGGTGAAACGGGATGTTTATTATTATCGCGTTTATATTCGTACAGACAGTAACCATCTGACCAACAGGCAGGGCAAGGCGTTCCCGGTGTTCCCGGGCATGATAGCCACAGTTGATATCAAAACCGGCAGTAAATCCGTCATTGATTATCTGCTGAAACCGTTGAATAAGGCAAAAGAGGCGCTGCGCGAGCGGTAAAAAAGGCGTTCAGCAAACCGAACGCCCGTCAGATCAGAGTGTAGGCGTCATGTTGACAGCATGGCGTCGTTCTTTTGGTACCACATTGATGTAATGTGTGACATACGCAAAATATAATCCGGCATAATTTTCGACAAGCTCGATAAAGGCCGGATAAATTGACATCCGGCCATCGCCGCGATCTTTAAGATAACCTGCCTCCTGCGCCGATTTGATAATGCGGTTGACGTGAATACGCGAGACGAAAAATTCTTTTGCCAGCGTGCTGGCTGAATACGCTATTATGGCACCGTGTGCTGTTTTGTTTTTAATGGCCTGCAAATAGAGATAGAGCATAATCATTCGTCCGCCATCCTTATCAATAAATAAACCCACCTCCGGAAGCACTTTCCTGAATGTTAATCCGCGGAAAAGGTACTCTGCGGCGCGCCGGAAAAAGTTGTGCCTCAGAATGTCATTGTCCAGAAGGTTAACATTAATGTTGAATGCCGGATAAAGAATGCTGACAGGCGTAAACGCCCCGGACATATAGCGTTTAAGCTCATCGAGTCCTTTTTCCGTCGGCGCAATTTTTGTTTTTCGGCGATCTTCACTACAGCGCCAGGTCTTAATTCGCC